>WOAB01000835.1:0-25726 GCA_027886185.1 Rheum nobile
AAATTGTCCCGCTTACGCTTTGCGTGACCTAATCTCGTCCACGCTTTACGTATGCGTGACTTTTTTACGCGTAATTAACAAAAAAAATGAGTGTCTCTAACATCACCCTATTATATAGACTTTACAAACAAATAATAATCCCGCGCGTAGTCTATATAATCAGGACATGTACTCCACTTTCTATTTTCTTGTTACATTGTGCAGTAATAAGGCCCAATCAGAAAATTTCATTGAAATAAGTTCATAGCAACGACGTACACAATATTATCGAGCTATACTGGGGCGCGTTGGACCAATTGTGATAATAAGCCCTAGTTGGAAGCATGGGCTAACCCAAGTTGGAGCCCATAATTTTTCTATGTTTCTTTCTATTACATCTTTAATAGTGGGTTGGTTACACCTACAACTCAAATGAAAACGAGCGTTTTATGGTAGTGATTATAAATACCGGCCTCTAGGGCTGAGCACGGGTTGAGAAAACCGAAAACCCGACCCGAACCGAAAAACCCGAACCAAACCCGAATTTTTCGGTTTGGGTTTCAGTCTGACATTTTCAGAGTTTCGGTTCGGGTTCGGTTCGGGTTTTTCGGGTTAAACCCGAATGTCTTTTTTAAACCCATTTTGTATTTTGATTTTGGGCAATTGGGCTTGTACATTTCTTGGACCGTTAGCCCAATTCTTCATTTTTTCCCTTCCTCCTCAACTCCTCTGCCCTCGAACCTCACTTGCAGACTTGCAGTCGTGCAGAACCCTAAGTCCCTTCCCTAACACCCGCTGCCGCTGGCCGCTGGCGTGGCGACTTGTTTGCTTCTTGCTCCGCCTCCTTTCGCTCCTCCCTTCCACCGCTCGTTCGCTTCTCGCTCCGCCTCCCGCCGGTGCACAGTCGTGTAAACGCAGGTTACGCAACAAACATGTAATTAAAAGTCTTGCCTAATTGCCTCAAGTCCTCATGTCAAATGCAAGTATGCAACTGCTTAGTAGCTTGTTTTATCTTCGAGATGAATCGCATTCCATTGTCAGAGGTTACTGCTTAGTAGCTTAGGACCTTAGGTATGTCAAATGCGTTGACCATTGCTTCAGAACTTACTGCTTAGTAGCTTAGGTATTTAATTGTTTTTTGCTACCATCCAAATTTTTGATGTCTATTTCAATATCATTGGGTTGGAGCATGTTAATTGTTTAATTGGTAGAAATTATAGTGGGGAATCATACTTTCACTGGCCATTCTTTATGTGAAATGTTAAATCTTTATTTGGTTAAATATTACTAACAAAATTGTCATTTAGATATGTGAGTCTTCATGTTTTTGAGATGAAAGTTACGAATTCTGCAACTATCATAGTCAAATACCCATTTGACTCTTATATAAGGAAAATTGTTAACACCATCACATTGTCTAAAAGAATAGTTTGTGAAAATTTTAAGCTTGTTTATGTTTTGTCTAAAACATCACTAAAACGACGTTGAGGTATGAATATATATATGTAAAGGTTTTTGCTGTTTTTTTAATTAAGAATTATGTCTTTTTAGTGCAGGCTGTGCAGCAGTCTTATGAGATTCAAAGATGTTAAACAAAGAAAAACGGATAGACTTTCATCAAATGTAAGTATCGTATATTTGTTCATGTCATGGAAATGCCTTTTAGGTTTATTTTCTTCGATGTGTAAACTTATATTTGTTGTTCTTTTGTGTAGATGAAGAGCTCCCAATCCAAGAATACTCAATCCAAGAAGACTCAATCCAAAACGACTCAATTCAAAAAGAGATCTAGAGAATTGTCTAAAACAAGCACTCAACCGGAGTCTCGAGATTTGATAAGATCCATTGCTTCGGAAAATTCTCCAGAACATGAATCCATGGACCCTGATTTTGATGAGGACTTTGAGGATAATGGTCTAGATGAGGAGGAGGAGAGGCAAGGGGCTGACACGCAACCAACAAAACAACCACAAAGAGAGGTCGATGAAAACGAAGAGGCTGAAAATGAAGTGATGATTGCAATTTGTTGAAGGGGAAACGAAGTGATGTTTGGAAACATTGCACGCCGTTTGTTGCCAAGAACAAGATATAAGGGCAAAATGCAACTATTGCAAGCAAGTATTTGCTGCAGTGACTAAAAAGAATGGTACCTCAACATTAAGAAGGCACCTCGAAAAATGTCTAGAGCATCCAGAAAACAAAGGTGAAGGTACGCAATCCAAAATTGTGTTAGAAAAAATTGATCAAAGTGCCCTTATAAGATGCAAAATTGGGTGCTAGACTTAGATGTTGTGAGGAAAAATCTGATTAAGCTAATTGTTGGAGAAGAGTTACCTTTAATGTTTGTTGAGAAGCCATTTTTTAGGGACCTTCTATTTTCTATGTGCCCTACTTTCAAGATACCTTCACGTTGGACCGTTGCACGTGATTGTTATAAGCTGTTTCTGGATGAACAAGTGAAGCTGAAATTGTTTTTGAAGAATAATTGCCAAAGGGTTTGTCTGACTACAGATACATGGACATCTATTCAAAGGGTGAATTATATGAGTTTGATTGTTCATTTTATTGATAATGAATGGAATTTGCAGCGAAGAATTCTAAACTTTTGTCCAATTAGTGGTCACAAGGGTGATGATATTGCTAGAGATGTTGAGGATTGTCTGAGGCCCTGGGATTTATGTGATAAGGTTTTTACAGTGACTGTGGATAATGCAAGTGCTAATGATTCTGCTTGTAGAGAGTTGAAGCAGATGGTTATAGCAAGCGGTGGTAGCATTTGCAAGGCTAAGTATCTGCACATGAGGTGTGTTGCTCACGTTGCAGCCCGAATTGTCCAAGCTGGTTTAAAGCCTCATGTCAAATGCATTGATAAGGTTAGACTTGTTGTGAAATTTATAAGGAACTCACCTGCTAGATTGCATATGTTCAAAGAAGAAGCTCTAAAGCTGAAAGTTGAGAGCAAACTTGCATTGCATTTTGATACGCCTACAAGGTGGAACACATGTTACACTATGTTGGATGTTGCTTTGAAGTATAGAAATGTGTTCCCTCGTTTAGAAACACCAAGAGATGAAGATGGTGTGTACTTAGGACACATAACTATAGAGGAGTGGAATAAGATTCATTTTATTGTGAATTCTTGAAGGAGTTCTATACCTTCACAAATAATGTTTCGGGGTCCTCTTATGTGACGGTGTGTAATGTATTTTATTACATAGGTCACCTTGTGCGCTTGTTGGATCAGTGGGTGTCTAGTAAGGATGAGGTTGTCTTACCATGACAAAACCTATGAAAGAAAAGTGTGAGAAGTATTGGGGGAGCATGGAGAGGATGAATATATGCATGTTTGTAGCTATTATTCTTGATCCAAAGTACAAGTATGAAGGATTGGAAATAGCATTGCAAAACTTGTATGGTCTTAAGGAAGAAGAAGAAATGGCAAAGACTGTTAAGGAGGTCACAAGGGAGTTATTTGAGGAGTATAGGATATTTATGCCCCATCATGTGCTGAAGAGCTAAGTAGGATGAGGTCAAGGTCTGCGGTACCGACTTTTGGTGAATCTGGAGAGGAGCCGGGGTTCTTCTCGGACATTAATTCCCAATTGAAAATGCGGGCTGAATCTGGTGGTTCATCATTTACCAATGAATTTGATAAATATTTTCATGATTTGAGGATGATGATTGGGGAAAAGGCAGCTTGATGTGGTGGAAATGTAATGGGCATAGATTTCCAATTCTCGCACATATGGCTCAGGATGTATTAGCCATTCCCATCACTACTGTGCCATCTGAGTCTGCCTTTAGCACAGGAGGTCGCACTATTGATAAATTTTGAAGCTCATTGTCTTCTAAGGTTACTTCCTTTACTCTTACAAGAAACACTTGAAACTGTATTTATATATCTTGTTAATATTTATACTAATCTTACGGTCTTACCTTATGTATGTTGTTAATTAGACGGATCAAGCATTAATATGCACTCAAGATTGGCTTCGTGCTGACGGAAGGTCCCATATACTTGATGAAGTAATGGAGATTCTGCAAGAGTCTGAGCAAATAGAAGAAGGTACTATTTATGCTCATTAATCATTATACATTCAATCTGCTCTTATATGTGGCTGGAAAATTTGCTCTTATCTGTGGGGTTGCTTATCTGTTCCAATATGCCTACTCTTAACTCTTAAGCGGGTTGTCTAGTATTAGTGTGGTGGTATAATTTTGAATATTTGTACAGTTGGCAAATTATTATAGTTTAATTTCTGGTTGATCAAATGGTGTTTGGCCACAAAACCATGACTACTAGTTGAGCAAGAATGCTTGCCTTCAAATCTTCAATAGATTCTGCTAGTTTTTGTATGAAAAAAGAAGCTTGCTGGTTGCTGACTTGTTGCCTTGCTGGCTACTGCAGTGTTTTTGCTTCATCTATTATTGTTGATTTGTTTCTCTGGGGTTGCACTGTTTTATTTTCATGATTGCTGAATGGTTGGTTTGATTCTCTTTTATACGTTGTTAGATGTTAAAAGAAACGTGGCATCAAGTTCTTAACTAGGACGTCAAAGCAAGATCTTCAATATTTTGGACAAATCAGAGGTTCTTTCTTAGTTACTTTAACTTGTTGACTTGTCTTTTGAATTAATTGATTCATTTTTATTCTAAAACTATTGTTTAATTGATTAATAACTATTGTTATTTGTTAACTTCATTGCAGTTGGAGTCTTGGAGACTTGAAAGAAAAGAAGTGAATTTTTTGACAATGGACTAATGATAACTTCAGACTTTAGACTTCAGTAGTTAAAGTTGTAAACATGAATATTGTGTTTCGAAGTTCTTCAGTAGTTCAGTCGAACTTGATAACTTCATACTTCAGTAGTTCAATTAGCTATTAATCTATATATTTTGGTATTTATATTTATTGGACTTTAAACAGAAAATTTACAGGTTTAAACAAGGAATTCGGCAAAAGAGCAAATCGGGCCAGTTCGGGTTTCAGCCCGGACCGAACCGAACCGAACCCGCATATTTCGGTCTTCGATCCCAATTTTTTGAAGTTTCGGGTTCGGTTCGGGTCGGTTTCTGGCCCGTGCTCAGCCCTACCTTCCTCTATGACACTTGTATAGAATCCTTAGGTTTTGCTTGATAATTCAAACCAATCTAACCGGGATTAAATTGACTCGTGACGACTACCAAAGTGTATTGCTTTATTGGAATTCACTTCATGTGTTAAGTTTTGATGTGGACTAATCCTACCAACTTATCATTGACCTATTTGTTTTCATAATCTCAGGAAATTTCAAAGTAGTTAGGCTGGTTACGTGCATACTCCAAACTCTCAACATTAGTACAATTCACCAATGACTTACTAGAGTATACACATGATATTCACAAGTATTCACCATGTACATTTAACTGAAGCGAATATCATACATTTACATACAAAAAATGTAAAAACAACACCAAGAAAAAAAAACAATAATATTTCTTCATTGTTTAATATTTCCATCACATAGCTAGTTTTGCAAGTGGATCAGAATAGAGTTTCCGGAAAAAGGTGAAGCTTCTAGAAAATATCGAGGACGTCGGCGATGGAGCGGTTGCAGAGGGGACAATGGCCTCGGTTAAGCCAAATCTCTCTCGAACAAACTCTACACAAAGTGTGTCCACACGGTATGAATGCTGCTCCCTTCTTCCTCTCCATACACACGCAACAGCGACCGCTTTTCCCCGCTTCTTCTCCTCCGTCCTCTTCGTACGCTTCCATGGCCGCCTCCGCCATCAGCCTCATCAGCGACACCTTCGACGGCGTCACCGGCACGCTACTGTTTCCGATTTCGGATTCCAGCAAAGGCGCCGTCGTCGAGGTCGTCAACTGTCGCAATTCCCGCTCCTCCGCCAACGCCGTCGCGAGATTCACCGCCGGCGGAGTCTGCGGCGGTGAATCCGCGTCGTCGAATTCGTCATCGGCCGTAACAAGGCGGCGGAGGAGGAGGAGGTAGAGCGGCGGTTCCAGCCGCTCCCGCAGCAGATTATGCCTCTTAATCCCATCCGTTGCTTGAGTGCGCTCCATCGCCCCTGTAGACCGTCTGATCTTGTTGTTGTTGATGGTACTGGTGGGGCCCCTGTGGTGGTTACTGTAACCGTAGTGGTGGAGATGGTGGAATCAGAGCCGTCCATTTTCTCGGTAGTCAACAAATCAAGAAGCGTTCGCGTTGCTTCGTCTTCCCTCATCAGCGCCGTAATCGTTGTGACTGCGCTCATCTCTCCCTGAACGGAAGGGGGGAAACATCAAGAAAACAAGGATTAAGACTGGAGAAATCGGAAGAAGAAACTTAAATATAGGATCGGAATTAAACTAACCTGGCCGGGGAGGAGATGGAATTATTGGCGAGACGTGCTCACACGCAAGGCTCGTGAGAGGAATTCAAAGACCAGAAATAATTTTGGGGGAAAATTTTAAAATTGGGAGAAAGGATTAGTTAATTTTGGGAGGTGATGAAAATGAGAAGAAGTAATATTCAATTTGGGGTTGGAAGAGGAGGAGAGAGAGTGGAAGTCAAACGACGTTGCAGAGGGACGTACGAGTTTTGTACCAGTCAAGAAGAGAACCTTGGAGGGGAAGACGAGAAAGATTAAAATAAATAACGGTTTAGATTAATGAGATATGATAGCATTGGCGCTGGAAATGGTGCGCAGATGCCTCTGCTCGTAAGTCGCGCGCGTAAGTTACTAACTAGTCTTTCTTTTTGGCCCAAGGTTTCTTGACTTTTTAACATACTTTTTTCCTCTTTTCATGTGATTTTAGGAATTAACAAAAGATAATACTCCCTCAAAATCTAAAAAATAAACTAAAATAAGTGGTATCTCATTTTAGGATATGATTGATAGCTATGCACATTTTAGTTGTGAACTTGTGATACATTAAAAAGAATACTCCTAGGAGATTAGGAGTGGTATCTTATTTCACAAGGCTAGGGAGAGATTTCAGATTAACTTTTTGAAATTCAAGGCGAATCCATTGCCCGTAGGAGAGACGTACACTGTAAATAAGTGGATCGGGCCAAATATTTTCCAATTCCAAGGTAAATTCATTGCCCGTACAAGTTAAGAAACGATTTCATGGAAATCTGAAAATTGTCAAACCTTGGTCCTATTTTCTGGATGCAGGCTTGCAAAACGACGTTGGTTATGCAACTTCATCAACGAAGCTCCTCATTTCGTGCTGCAGCGATGTACGGAATTTTAATTTTCTTTTCATAATACTATATCTTAAAATATGAAATTATTAAACTCTCTATTCGACTCCCATATCATTTGGATATAAATTATTAAAAAAGAAAAACTTCCATTCTCATTTGGATATAATTGTATAACATGTTCTATATGAGAGTGAGATAAAATAAGCATAACAAGTTTCTTAGTCCATATAGTACAATCTAGCTAAGAGTCCAGCTCTCAAAAGTCTTTTACTCCAATTTTGAACTCGCGATATATGTTAAGGAAAGTGTGCCATTGATGGCGACTCGATCAGTATCATATATTCTTTCTGAAAAACTGGGGTTGGGTTTTGGACTTTATAATTTGATTAGCATAAAACATAGTATTAATCAGCTGGCAATGTCAAGATCTCCAGCTGGTTGGTTTGGCATTATTCAGAGAGACTGTTTTGCTTTACAATCTTGCAGTTTACATAAAGCATTTATCCTTCCTGCTAATCCTCACCCCCCTTTTTCCCATGTGATCATGTGCCCTAGCTCTATTTAAAGCTGTATTTCCATGTTGTCAACCTTAACTAATATGGACTATAAGAATGATGGAGTATTTACTTTTTCATATGTATGGGAATATGAGATAATATTCTATAAGCTTATCTCTCTTATCAATCACCCTATGAAACAAGCAAATAGAATCTTACTCCGTATATATATTATACCTACCTACCCAAGTTTTTTGTATGTTGTCATGGCATATAAACTCAGAAGTATTGCAGATTCCAATAAAAGATTGGACAACTAGATAAGTTTCATTCAACTAGCATACAAAAAAGGCTTAGTCACCGTCAGAAATATTTATCAGTTTAGCGGATAAATATAATACTATAAAACAAGAAAGAATAAATGAAATATTGTGTGAGATAGACACGTCTTTAATTGATGTGACTCGAACCCGCTGGCGCATCACAATAGTCTTGAACGTACAATCACTCAGTCAAGCAAAATCATTTCCTTTGATCCTTGAGCGAACTCTTCTAGAATCACACTCGAACACAAGCCTTTGAAGACGTCGTAGGATCCTTGGAGAAATCCTTATTGTCTTGCACGAAAGTTTCGTTGGCGATCTATTTTATTCCACACGTTAAGGAATAACTTGACGGAACATCGGGATCTCAAACGTGATTGAGGTTGTATTGATGGAGATCAACGTGATGATAACATGATTACCTTCAAATAAGGAACAAGAACGTAACTTTGGCTGATGTATGTTGCATAATCAAGGAGGTAACCTCAACTGTGAGAAATTAAGCCAAAAACAAACATAAACTTTATTGAAGACAAAACAAGTGTATTTGTAGAGAAAGAAAAACTAATGGGCTTGGACTAGCGGCCCATGACATGTAGCACACCACGCCCAAGCTTATCTAAAAATTATATCAAAATGTTAATTATGAAAAGAATGTCAAGATAACATAAAATATCCTAAAAAATATAATTTTAAAAACTCGGATAATTGACACTAGGGTGCACAACGCATCACTCACGCCATTGGGGCACACCACTGAAACGTCATGGCCGGAGCAGTCGTTGGGGTGTGATTCTAGCTAGAGCGCCACGAAGCACGTGGATGGAACGGCAAAAGCGCAATAATGGAGCGCGACACTGAAGCGCCAAGGAGAGCGACACTGTGCCAAGCGCCATCGCTTGGCATTGCCATGCGTGGGCGATGGCGTGCTCGATTGCTTACGCTGGCTGGAATTCATCACTAATTGCCTAAATCTTCCAATAGATACAAGTTTTCCTAATTTTCTCTAATTTGTTAATAAGGTACTCCAGTCTTGTGTTATGTTGTCATATGTCTATGAATTCAACGAAAATTACTATTATTGATTTATCAAAAATATTATAGATTATTTGTTTTCATAACCTTAAACCCAAAAAAAAGTGCTAAAATAGTGTTATTCCATCACTTGAATTAGAAAAAGAAATACTTTGCCAATTAAAATTTCAAAATTTAAATATTGATGTTCTACACGATTCTAGGCTAGAGCGGGTGGCTTGTTTATAAATGTCTTCGTACTACATTTAGGTAATAGCATAACAAAACATGTATCCATCATTGTTAGGTTTGTATTTAATTTATATTTCCCTAAGTCAATTTAATGACATGGTTGAGTCCGTCTTAGTTCAGTAAGTGGTTTGCTATATTTACGGAGTCAAAGGTATGTTAGCTTGTTAACAGCCTTTAGTTGCTTTCAAAGGACCGAGTATTTAGGAGGTAGTTTTCTCTTGTAACTGTTGCAGATATATTGCTGCATCTTTCTTTCAATGCAAATTACAGTTTTCTGCTCGACAATCCTCTTGTTTTTGACAAATGGTATCAGAGCGGTTATAAGAAAACTGAGATCAATTGAGTGATTGGGAAGGGAAACACAAGAGTGTAATCTAGAGAGATCCTACTGGTGAGTGGAAACACAGGGGATTGAGGGAAGATTACAAGAGTGAGTGTTCTTCCAGAATAGTGAGAGTGACCATGGGAGATGCAAGTTTCGCCAAAGCTTGTATACCGACCTTTGACGGAGACTACGATCATTGGAGTCTTTTAATGGAGAATTTATTGCGTTCAAAGGAGTATTGGGTGGTGGTGAAGGAAGGTTTCACAGAGCCGGCTGCAGGAGTGACACTAAATGCCGACGAGACCAAGACTCCACAGGAGATGAGGTTAAAAGATTTTAAAGCAAAAAGTTATCTTTTTTCCAGCATTGATAAAACTGTTCTCAAGACTATTACCCAGAAAGGGACTGCCAAAGAACTTTGGGAATCGATGAAAACCAAATTCCAAGGTAGTGCAAGGGTAAAAAGGGCTCAACTTCAAGCTTTAAGGAGAGATTTTGAGTTGCTTGAGATGAAAGAAGGGGAGACAATCAATGAGTACTTTGGCAGAGTAATGATTGTCGCCAACACCATGAGAAACTGTGGAGAAACAGTTGAGGAGGTAAAGATTGTTGAAAAAATCCTTAGAACTCTTACTGACAAGTTCAACTATGTAGTGTGTTCGATCGAGGAGTCTAAGGATATAGATGTGTTGACAGTGGATGAGTTGCAAAGTTCTTTGTTAGTGCATGAGCAAAAACTGATCAGAAAGTCGTCTTCTGAGGAGCAGGCCCTAAGGATTGGGGTTGAGTACAACAGAGGAAGAGGTGGGGGTCGCGGTAACTTCCAAGGTAGGGGCAGAGGACGCAACAAATCAAGGAACAAGGAAACCGTGGAGTGCTTTCATTGCCACAAATTGGGACATTATAAGAATGAATGTCCTGAATGGTCTCAACAAGCCAACTACACAAGTGAATACAATGAAGATATGTTGTTGATGGCTTGTATGGAGGCAGAGAAAGAAGAGTTCAGCTTGATGGCTTTGGAGAAATCTGATGAACAATATGCGACTTGTTGGTTTTTGGACTCAGGTTGTAGCAACCATATGACATGTAGCAAGCATTGGTTTGTGCAACTTGACACATCTTTTGCCTGCAATGTCAGATTGGGCAATGGAATGAAGCTGAAAGTTTTAGGAAAGGGAAGTATAAAGGTTCAACTGAATGGGGCTGTAGTGGTCATTCAAGAAGTCTACTTTGTGCCGGGATTACAGAATAATCTGCTTAGTATGGGGCAAATGTAGGAAAGGGGGCTAACTTTTCTGATTAAGCAAGGAGTGTGCAAAGTATTTCACGATGACAAAGGGCTGCTGTTTGAGACAACAATGAAGGAAAATAGGATGTTTGTGCTTCATGCCGTGTCATTGAGTAATCAGGAGAGTTCCAAATCTCAGTGTCTGATGATTGCCAAAGCCGAGAAGGGAGATATTGATCTTTGGCATAGGAGGTTCGGGCATCTTAATCATCAAGGGTTAAGGAAACTTCAACAAAAGGGAATGGTCACGGGCTTACCTCTGCTGAAGGGAAATGCTGACTCTGAAATTTGCTCAACTTGCCTCATGGGCAAACAGCACAGGAAGCCTTTTCAACAAAGAAGTGCTTGGCAAGCTTCAAGCACGCTTCAGTTGGTTCATGCGGATCTATGCGGTCCCATCACACCTACTTCCAATGGTGGCAAGAAGTACATGTTCACTTTGATAGATGATTACAGTAGGAAGTTGTGGACCTACTTTCTGGTGGCTAAATCGGAAGCCTTTGAAGTGTTTCAGAAATTCAAGGTTTTTATTGAAAAAGAATCAGGAAGTGGGATTGTTTGCTTAAGGACAGACAGAGGCGGCGAATTTCTGTCAACTGAATTCAAGGATTTCTGTGACAAAGCGGGCATAAAGAGACAGCTAACGACTGCTTTTACTCCTCAACAGAACGGCGTAGCTGAAAGGCGCAATAGAACCATTATGAACATGGTTAGATGTTTGTTGAAGGATAGCCAAGTGCCTTGCAGAATGTGGCCCGAGGCAGTGGCATGGGCTACTCATATTTTGAACAGGAATCCAACCTCGATCAACGAAGGAAAGACGCCACAAGAACTTTGGAGTGGTTCACCACCATCTGTGGACCATTTTAGAGTTTTTGGATGTGTTTGTTATGCCCATATTGCTGATCAGCATAGGAGAAAGTTGGATGACAAGAGCTCTAAGTGTATTTTTCTTGGAGTATCTTCAGAATCCAAAGCCTATCGTGTATATAATCCTGCAACCCGAAAAGTCATTGTGAGTAGAGATGTGGTCTTTGATGAGACCAAGGGATGGATGCATTGTGATGATCTGGCTACAGAATCAGCTCAGCTGAGATGGGTTGGCAGCGAAGATGAGCTAGAGGATTCTGGTGATGAAACAGATAAGCTTCCTCAAGAGAGTGCAGTTACAACTGAGACAAATAATAATGTTGAAGCCAGTGAGTCTTCTCTTGAGATTGAGGACTCACAAAATGTAACAGAGGAAGAGGAGATTACTGTTGCTGGTCCAGAATCACAGAGAGAGCTGGGACAAAGAGTCAGAACAAGACCGACATGGCACGATGCTTATGAAATGAGCAATTACTGTGAGCAGCAGTTTGCACTCTCTGTTGACAACACTGATCCTAGCCAATTTGCTGAAGCAGTGAAAGAGGAGAAGTGGCGGAAGGCCATGACAACAGAAATGGAAGCAATTCACAAAAATGCAACTTGGGAATTGGTGTGCTTGCCACCAGCAGCTAGTGCAATTGGGGTGAAATGGGTCTATAAGACCAAGCTTAATGAGCATGGCAATGTGGACAAACACAAAGCGAGATTGGTGGTTAAGGGGTATGCACAACAGTACGGAATAGATTATAATGAGGTTTTTGCTCCCGTCGCTAAATGGGACACCATTAGATCCTTGTTGGCACTTGCAGCACATCACGATTGGACAGTTTATCAACTCGATGTAAAAAGTGCTTTCCTCCATGGTGAACTGTCTGAGGAGGTTTTTGTGGAACAACCACCAGACTTTGTGGTTGAAGGGGAGGAACATAAAGTGTACAAGCTTAAAAAGGCCTTGTACGGCTTGAAACAAGCACCAAGGGCGTGGTATAGCAAAATAGAAAATTATTTTCTAAGTGAAGGCTTTATCATGTGTCCCTACGAGCATACATTATTTATTTATGCTCGAGATTCTGATATACTGCTTGTGAGCTTATACGTGGATGATATCATGTTTACAAGTAATAATGAAAGGCTTGTGAGAGAATTCAAGGCCTCGATGCAGTCCAGATTTGAAATGACGGATTTAGGCCAGATGAAATACTTCTTGGGAGTAGAAGTCAGTCAAGGAGATCAGGGAGTGTTTATCTGCCAAAAGAAGTACACAAATGAGCTGTTGGAAAAGTTCGGCATGCTTGACAACAACTCAGTCAGAAATCCTATAGTTCCCGGAACTACGTTGAGCATTGAGGGAGATTGTGTGCTGATAGATGACACTCAGTACAAACAATTGGTGGGAAGTCTCTTATACCTTACAGCAACAAGGCCATATATCATGTTTGTGGTAGGGCTCTTGAGCAGGTATATGGCTAAACCCACAAGAATGCACATGATGGCAGCTAAGAGAGTATTAAGGTACTTAAAGGGGACAACAGGTTTTGGCATCTTGTACAAGCGAAAGGGGGAGCAGAAATACTTAATTGCCTATACAGACAGTGATTTTGCTGGTGATAAAGACGATAGGAAAAGCACTAGTGGTTATGTGTTTTTCCTTGCTGGAGGTGTGGTGTCTTGGGTTTCTAAGAAGCAACCAGTAGTGACCTTGTCCACCACTGAGGCCGAGTTTATAGCAGCTGCTATGTGTACTGCACAATGTATGTGGTTGAGAAGGATACTTGAGGAGATGGGCTGGTCAGAATGTGTTACTGGTGCAACCAAGGTGTTCTGTGATAACAATTCTACCATTAAGCTGTCGAAGAATCCAGTGTTACATGGCCGGAGCAAGCACATTGACATAAGGTTCCATTTCATTAGGGATCTTGTCAAGGATGGTGTGGTGAAACTTGAGTACTGCAGCACCAAGGTTCAGTTAGCAGATATTATGACCAAGGCTTTGGGTCTTGAAGTATTTGAACTTCTGCGGGCTCAGCTGGGCATAATGAAGAAGGAGGAAGCTCTGGGTGCAGGCTCTGTTTAAACTCAACAATAAATGTGTTGAGTTTAGGAGAGGATTTGTTAGGTTTGTATTTAATTTATATTTCCCTAAGTCAATTTAATGACATGGTTGAGTCCGTCTTAGTTCAGTAAGTGGTTTGCTATATTTACGGAGTCAAAGGTATGTTAGCTTGTTAACAGCCTTTAGTTGCTTTCAAAGGACCGAGTATTTAGGAGGTAGTTTTCTCTTGTAATTGTTGCAGATATATTGCTGCATCTTTCTTTCAATGCAAATTACAGTTTTCTGCTCGGCAATCCTCTTGTTTTTGACAATCATATATGAACACATCGATTAACTAGAATCAATATATGTTCAAAGTTAATCATTGACTTATCATATATATTACCCATATTGACTTTTACTATGACGTGGTCACAACCACTCCTAGCTTGTCGCCTGTGATTTTTTTTTTAATCTTTTGATGGTGAACTTGTGTGTGCTTAATCTGGTTTATATGTGTGTACATTAATTTATGAATATAATTTCAATAATTGGATTAAGCTATGCAAATAGCAATCGATCATCTTCCAATTGTAAAGTCAGACTCGACGACACGAAAGTAGACTACCAACTCTAGCTATTTTATGATCATTTCTCAACAATAAATGTATTTCCATCTAATTGGTACGCACCGTATGGGTACATTTCATAATAAGAAATACATATACCTACTGCGTATCATTACAATAGATATATTGAGACGACTGAGTCAAATCCGAAAATTGTAACAAGCTATAGTAAATTTACAGCATATAACAAAACACCATACATTATACATTACGTCAGCGTATATATGATGAAATTTTATAACAAATTAATTAAAATTTGTTTACTGAATGTATTTATAAAGACTTCTTTTATTTAGAATGTACTTTCTAATAAAAATAGTTTTTAAAATTTTAAAATTGAGTGATATGGAAAAGTATACAAAAAAATAAAAAATATTTTTTATAAATAAAGTCTTCATATTTATATGGTTAAACAAAACCTAAAGATGATAAGTGATCGCCAAATTATCTAATTTCTCCCTCTCCGCTATATATATGCATAAAAGAAAATATGTTGTCATGTGTCTACACGCGCTCCAAATTCTTAAGCCTAATTAGACCAAAAGGCGGACCCCATGCTAGGTTCGGATCGGACTTGACCCAATTTTTAGATCGATTGACAGTTTGACATAAAATTAACAAATTTGATATGACGAAATCGATTTAATAGATTAAGAAGGACGGGCTGAATTTGTCCAGGCCCACTCCAAAATCTTACTCATAAGAAGTGTATCATAAATCAGACATTTCCGTTTACAGCAAATCTATAGCTCTCTTTTCTTCTTTTCTTTTTATAGATCTCTTTATAAAATTTGAACCTATTCTTTGGTTGACAAATAGTTCATTTCCAATAATCAAGGGGATAATTGCATGGCTTATCCCTATCTGAAAACTCTCTCTTAAAATCCTAGTTTTTCCCCCTTTCTTCCTCCTCCACCCCAAGCCTAGCCGCTGGTTACAACAATAGCTCAACCCTGAAAAAAGCTTCCGATCGGCAAACTATCCTTGCGAATCCACTTCTGCAATCCTCTCCTTGTCCCAGATCTCATAGATCGATAAGAAATAGCACTATATTTTTTACCCATCCAACAAAGCTTGTTGTTAGGCTTTATGAAGGTCTTTCCTCTCAGTTTTTTGCTTCAAAACGAAACCATGAAGGATCCTCAACTCTTACCGGTCTCTCCTTCACAAAGTTCTGCCTTCGTCTCTGTAAGGTTTCTGACCACTCTTACTTGGTTAATTTATGGGATCATCAAAGGGATAAGATCGCAGATCCCGGTTCGTTGAAGACCGCCTTGAGTCGGAATGGCCTCCCTAAGGCGAATCTGAGAGGCGGGAGTGACTGGTGGTCTCCTCTTGGTTCCTCGAATCAGATCTCCTCCCCTCGTCTTGTTTGGTGGAGCCGCTGGTTTTTCTGGTGGTGGAATCTTCCATGGCGCGGTCTAGGATCAAGGTAGCGACCTTCTGTGGTGTCACTGATGGTTATACAAGTGTGCCAAAAGTACGATAGGGTTCAAGCTTCTCCTCACCAATTGGGAACATCCAAGGCTACCTTCTTAGGCATGGTCAAGAATCCCAGGTTTTATCCCTTTTTGCCTCTTTGGCTTAAGATTTATATTGATACTAAATTTACCACTCTTGAGTGCTTTAATTCTCAAACCCCTTTGTTCCCAAACTATTTAAGTCCCATACCCCTTATCTCAAAAATGTTAACTGCTTGCTTATGTGCCTGCTGTATTTGCTTATTTGAGTTACTCCTCCTAGCTGCTATTTCTGACTTAACTATCAAACCTTATCATTCTTATAAACAAACTACCTATATGGTTTATAGAGTTTTTGACTCTAAGGCTTCACAAGCATGCTCGAAACACATAATCATTGAGGTTAACCCTCATTACAAGTCTCTTCTTTGTTCTAGATATGCCTTTAAACACATAGACAATACTTACACCGAATACCTTAGTTCTAATTCATTTTTTGTTATCCATCTGTTAAAGGACTTGTCAAGCTATAATCAGGAAAATTGGCATCCTTTACATAAGAGTCAATCTACTGATCCACTTGCTGCGACCCTTGACTATATGGATTTACACACCATCTCTGTACTATGAGACACTGGAATACAACTTCAAAACAAGGCTTTACATGGCCTTTGTTGCACGGCCAATTCTATAAAAAACACTAACCTTGTTGTCTTATCTAATTGCCCCATTCAATTTTTGTGGTACTTAATTGTTTTGTGCAATCTCCAAAAGTCCTCTCTGTTTATGAATAAAGCTAAAAAGCAAGCTGTTAAAACCTCTATCTCGATGGCTTCACAAGCCAACTACACTTTAATTAAAAATGTGTAACTGTACCCTTGAGCTCATTCCCTTCACGGGAATGTACACTCATAAAAGAGTCTTTGGACTCTCCAAACAGGGCTATTATGAATTATTTGTTTTCAAAAAAAGATTATCAATTCCAATCCTAATAGAAAGGAGCTGTATAAATGTCCTAATGTGATTCAAGTATATCTGAATGGTTATCCCTATGATATTGCAACCATTTGATATCTTCATAACTTTGTGCCCACAAATTGGCTTGTTGCGATGACTCTTTTTTCTGATAGTTGGTTCTCTGTCGATTACAAAATCACTTGCTCTACTTACACATACCCCTGGACCACCTTCAATAATCTCATGAATTTCAGATGCAACCTCTGGTTATTGCAATTACGTTACAATGAAATGGATTGTCTCTTAAGCTTTATTACTGTTGCGCAAGTTCTACTTCTCTATGGCCACATTTCTCAGCATAACTGGCCTTTCTATATCAATTACAACAACCACCTATATTATATCAGCTATTTGTATGGTTGCATAAGACCCCATTATCACCTTGTATCTGTGCCCCACTGCAGAAACTATAACTACAATTTCTATTCGTACTGGTTGCTTTGTCTACAGCTCCTGGAAGTCTTAATGCTCACAACAAGGGATGAAATATGTCTAACTCACTCTGTTGTTTGGTCATCCCAATGGTGGTTTTCTGATTATCATGAAAAATTATCCTCAAAGGATCACCAAGAACTTGTAGGATTGCCTTTCTACCCTCTCGCTAGCATCTTTTATTTAACAACTTCTAGAGCTTACCTTAATTGCTCTGAGAATTTGATCAATAGGTTTCTCTCTGAAATCTCTCGTACTTATTTGCTCATCTTTGTTTTGATAAAATGAAAATGTAAATCTTCTCAGTTATTCATACCCGTAACTGGCTGCAACCCAAAATACTTGTCGATCTTTGTTATCATCTGGTCTGCTGGATCCAACAGGTTTCAACCTGATATGGATCCTTCATATGACCTCTCAATCTATACCAAAAAATCAACCACAGGATCACCTCCTATTAATCCTTTCACTCATCACAAGGAATTGTATTACTCTCTCAAAAGTTATCTGTATAATTTAGCATTCAAATGCTATTACTAATCAACAAGACCAAATTTACTTGCACATAATTTACACATGTTTTTATGAAGATATGCCTTTGGAATTGCCGAGGCATTGGTCGTAAAAACCTTTGGACCGATGTCGAATCTTTTTGTAAGATTGAAAAAATACAAATCATGGCTTTAGCCTTTAGTCGAAACCAGAACTGATAAAGAACCCAAACAAAACCTCTGGAGAAAGGTCGGATTCGATAACCTATACTCCTCTCCTGCTGATGGCTTTTCGGGTGGTATTTGCGTGATGTGGAAATCATACCAATTATAGAATGAACTCTGTGAATTAGCTAACATTGATCAACGTACGCTTCATAGCAATCAAATATAAAATCCTAGATAAAAACATTTGTCTTATGATTATTTTTATTTATGCTCCCCCAAGGAAAATGAAAAAGACCTTTTCTGGTTGGAATTAACTACCTTCACAACACACACACCATACCATGCCTCGTAATACACGATTTTAATGAAATACAGAATAATTCTGAAAGAAAAGGAGGTTGTCATCTCCCACCATCCAAATTCCTCAGACTGACAAGTTTTAAAAACAACTGTGACGTTATTGACATTCCAACTCAAGGTGGTGAATTCACCTAGAGGAAAATAGAACATAAATTAACAACATGTATTCTAAACTTGACAGAACTCTTATCCACAACCAAATCCTACAATGGTTCCCTGACATTTATACTAAAAATCATGCATTCACATCATCAAATCACTGCCCTATTTCTGTTGAATTAGAAAATCAAGCTCATATTAAAGCTTAATCGTTCAAATTTGAGAAAATGTGGACCTATAGAAAAGACTTTGAAAACATAGTTAAACAAGCATGGCGTGTCAATCCTCATGGATCAAACATGTTTAAACTCATAAAGAAAACCCATATCCTCAAAACAAGCGCAGAAAGCTGGAATAAAACTACTTTTGGCAACATCTTCAAACAATTAAAAGAAGTAGAAAAGTCACTAACTTCTATCCAGAAAGATTCTATCCTCAATCCAAACAACAATTTGTTTCTCAAACAGAATAGATTACTAACTAAAAAAGAGAATTTACTCTCCTTTCATAAAAATATTGGAGCCAGCGAGCCAAAACTAAACATATAAAATCCATCGACATTAATTCAAACTACTTTCATCGGGTAGCTACTGGTAGACGTAGCAGGAAAATCATTAGAGAAATTCGTACAAATGATGACACAATTATTATAGGCCACGAAAATATCCGCAGTGAAATTAGATTGGATTTCGAAAAAAAATTCAAAAAAAGCAATATCAACAATAATACTCTTATAGAGTACTGATAACAGCAATTTGTCGTGCTAATTACTGCTATGCAAGTAATCCAAATAAACCTAATACGTAGTCCTAGGCAAGTAAGGGTCGAGTCCTCAGGGAGACAAATTCTATCTTTATGTGTAATTTCTATGTCAATCTTCAAGTAACCAAAGGGGGATTTTGTGTGTTTAGAAGTTGTAAGCATGCAAAGACAAACAAACTAAAGATGATGAATTCAGTAATGGGGAAAATAGCTCAGTCAAACAACATCCACTATTCGTATGACAAGTTGATCTTAGAAAATCATTCAATATCTCATGCAATGGAAATTCCAATTCCTTTCAGATATAACTAATAGCACAACCAGATACTATTAGCACTAACTAATTAAACAACCCTGAAACTATCAAGATTCAGTTTAACAGCAGCGTTACGAATAAGAATATAGTTGAATACAATTCTAGCATAAAACAACCAGCTTTTATCCTAGAATGTAAATCAGTTCTCTTCTGCATAAGACTAGCACAACCAGATACTAGTACGATGTAGTTGCTACTCTGAAATAGATATGCTCAACCAGTAACAATCTAGATCTAGCAATCAATCAATAGAAACAAACCCTAGTTGCACAGGCTAGAGATTATCAATATTAATCATAAGGAATCAAGCAAGAGAATAGATAAAATCCATGCAATAGATAAGGAACGAGAATCTCACAACTGAATCAAAACGAAAGCTTCAGCATCTGACTAAGCAAGGAAGGCTTAGTTCTTCATAACCAAGTACGTAGAATATAGAAAAGATGAAAAACGATGATAAGGGAGGCCAAGCTCCCTTCTAACCCTAAATACTAGAAAATAATAAGGTCTTTCAAAAAGGTAAAAAACGAAATAATAAAAAATACTAATAATAATCCAAAATAACAAAGTAAGGAAAAGTGGTTCGGTTCCGCATCCGACGCGGCGGCGGTCGCCGCCAGAACACTTTAGATTTCTTCGGTTCAACTCCTGCGACACTTCCGTAAAAACGCCATAACTTTTGATTCCCAACTCGGATTGCGCTCATATTTTGAGGACTTGCAGTAGACTTCAAGAGCTAACTCCTCGAATTGGAATCACTCCATTTGGACGTCTGAGTAAAGAGAACGAATCAATTGAATTCAGCACATTGTTCTTTTACTCTCGTGTGGACTCTCTCCTTGGTTCTTCTTTGTCTCCTCAGTGGTCAACTCCTCTTCCTCTGTATATCTTCAATTTGCTTCTCCAGGCCACCAAATTCACACTTCTCCTCTCTAACTCCATAATCCACAGTTGTGCACTAAATCCATCCAAATGGCACCTCAAACCTGGTAACAACCCTAGAAATGCACTACAAAATAGTGTCGATCAAGTACCTCGCCAATATCAATAATGAAACAACTGCCCAAGAAAATGATGCACTTACTAAAATTGTGACAAATGAGGAAATCAAAAAAGCAATGTTTGGTATTGGCAGTAATAAATCCCCTGGTCCAGATGGTATGTCCGCCTTATTTTACCAAAATATTGGCACATAATGGGACCCACTGTTATAAAAGTTGTCAAAAGCTTCTTCCATTCCGAGAAACTCCTAAAACAAATCAACCACACATTTATAACTCTTATACCCAAATGTGATAACCCAAACTCTACGAACCACTACAGATCAATCAGTCTTTGTTCAACTATTTATAAAGTTATATAAAAAATCATGACAGATAAGATGAAACCTATTCTAAACAACCTAATCCACCCACTACAAGGGGCTTTTGTAGCTGACAGATCCATTCATGATAATATCCTAATAGCTCATGAAATATTTCATTCCTTCCGGTCCAAAAAAGGAAAGGAATGATGGGTAGCAATAAAACTCGATATGGAAAAAACTTATGACAAGATTGAATGGGAATTCATTCTAAAAGTCCTTGAAAATTTTGATTTGCCCCACACGATTTATCGGGTGGATCAAAGAATGTATTGAGACTGTATCATTCTCGGTCTTAGTCAACAATGGACCCACATATATTTTTTACCATAAAAGAGGACTACGTCAAGGCGATCCCTTATCTTCATTCCTATTTATATTAGGAGCAGAGATCCTAGCCAGAAAGCTTCAAAACGAAAGTGCTAGTAGTAACAATCAATTGGGATTCAAAATCTCTAGAAGAGGCACCGATATTCCCTTCCTTGCCTTTGTTGATGATATCCTTATCTTCGCAAAGGCAAACCAATCTGCGTGTTCCAAAATCAAAACTATCATAGAAGAATATTGTTCATTCTCTGGACAATTTGTTAAATTCCAAAAATCCAAACTTTCAAACTACAAACAACGTCTCAAACCAAACTAAACAATTAATTCAATATGTTCTAAGTATCCTAAGCACAACATCATTAGAAAGTATCTTGGATGTCCTATCATTAATGGGAAGGTCAACCACAATACTTTCAAAGATACCGTATCATCAACCACAAATCAACTTGCAAAATGGAAAGCTAACTCTCTCTCTCAGGAAGGGAGAACTACCTTAATTAAATCCAATATGGCATCAAAATCGAATTTCTTAATGCAAAGCTTCATGATGCCATCCTATCTACATAAGGAACTAGACACAATTAATAGAACTTTCTTCTGGAACAAAGACTCGTCATATAAATCCTTAATAGGATGAGATAAAATATGTAAAAACAAAAAAAATTGAGGTATTGGTATTAGAAGACACTATATATGAATAAAGCAATCCAGATAAAACTTATCTGGAAAATACTTGCTGAACCAAATAATATCTGGATAAAAATCATTACCGAAAAATATCTGAAAGAGGTTAATATACTCTCTTATTGAAAAAAAGGCAACCACTCATGGCAATGATCACAACTACTCAAAGTTAGAAAAGATTCCAATCTGGTCTCCAATGCTAGTTGGAGATGGTAAAACCATTCATTTTTGGACGTACAATTGGATACCTGATTTAAATCTTAAAAAAACACACTACCAAATATAGTTACTAACCCCTTGACAAAGGTTAGTGAATTTATTGATAATAATAAAACATGGAACAAAAATAGACTGAAGAACTTCTAAATCAACACGTTGTTGATCACATATTAGATATACCTATCCCACATAACCAAATCCCTGACAGACTGTATTGGGCCCCCAATAAAAATGGTTGGTTAACTTGGCATGGATTTGGAAATTGGATACATATCCAAAGTCAAAAACTGTCTTTGGAAAATTTGCCATGATGGCCTCCCGACAAAACAAAGACTACCACAGAAACATGTTCCAGTCCCGTTGGCATGTGATTCTTGCAACAACCCCCTTGAAGACCTAACTCACTTCCTTTTACAATGCCCTTTTACTCTTAAACAAATTAAACAACAGAATGCGGCAATTGAGAATCTTGTTTGAAACTTTGACTTTACCAACAAAAAACCAAGTGAAATATTGTCTAAACTTCAATCTCTCCTCACTAAAAAAGAATTGTCTATCTCATCACTACTTGGTGGGGTATCTGGATCAATAGAAACCAAATCATCTTTAACACTGAACCAATGACAAAAATAAGGACTTATATCAATATATTTCCTCACTAATCAAAATTGGGAAAAAACAAAGAAAGCAGATAACGATGACTTCACACAATCAAAAAGTAAGCAACACCATATCAGAAAAAACAGGTTCTTGAAATGGGAAAAACCAAAACAAAACTTTTACAAAATCAATTTTGACGGGTCTAAACAAACTAATGGTGAAGCTGGTTTTGGCTTCATCATTAGAGATGATAAAGCAGAAGGTATTCATATGAGCAGTAAATGTTGTGGTTTCAACATATACTCATGACTGAAGCACTAGCATTAAAACAAAGCATTTCTCATGCCAAAACATTAAACATTACAAAATTACAAATTGAAAGTGACATCTCTGCTTATAAACTCTATTAAAGGCATCTGGGATTGTCCGTGGAAAATGAAATGGTTGTTGCTGACATCTTGTCGACATCCATTCTTTTCAAGAGGTTCAACTTAGACACATTTTTAGGAAGGTGAACTGTAGTGCTAATCGCATTGCTAAACTCAGCTTTTCACCATTTTGTCTAACCTTAGTCTCGATTCAGAACTTCGTATTCTCATCCGCAAGGATGCTCTAGGCTGGTCTTCGCATAGAAACTAAGACTAGTCTAATTCTTTTCTCATAAAAAGAAGAAGATAATTGCATGATAAATAGGAGCAATCAAAGATTCAAAGGAGGCCCACTAAAAAAATAATCAGCATTGACACTGTTTGTACGTGATCATGTCGAGTTTTAATTTCTTCTTTACAATATCAATATGCTTGTGTTTTTATTCCACAATGAAACCAATTTTAGCTACGTAGATTGGGATTGGAATAGCCTGAAGACTTGCTTTGATGAGAACCTCCCTTCCACCCTGAGATAAAGATGAAACACTCCAACCTTGAGCTTTTTTTCTGACTTTGTCAACAATGTGCGAAAAAACAATTCTCTTAGAGCGCCTAATCACAGCAGGAAGCCCCAGATACTTGTCATAGGCTGAGACTTCAAGAAATTCAAAAAACTGGAGCAAAACATCTCTTTGACTTCTGGAAAGGTTTGGAGTGAAAGATATTTGAGATTTGCTAGCATTGATCATCTGACCAATCCCCCTACTGAAGATAGATAACAACTCTAGAATATTATTGCATTCAACTGAATTTGCTCTAGCAAAGATAATACAATCATCTGCAAACAGTAGATGTGAGAGAATAGGAGCAGAAGATGCAATTTTAATACCATGTATTAGTCCCCTCGATTCATAACTCTTGAAAATGCTAGACAGCCCTTCCATAGTGAATAGAAAAAGATAAGGAGACAAAGGATCCCCTTGTCTAAGCCCTCTTGTAGGATAAATTGTTGGAGTAGGTAAACCATTAAGGAGTGCAGAGTAAGTGACAGAGGAAATGCATTTCATTACTAAAGAAATCCATCTCTGAGCAAACCCCATCCTTTGCATAACAGCAATCAAAAATCCCCATTCAACTCTATCAAAGGCCTTTAACATATCAATCTTAATGGCCATGTATCCTCGCCTTCCATTTTCTCTTCTTTATGTAGTGAAATAGCTCTGCTACAGCTAATGCATTGTCTGTAATAGCTCTCCCAGAGATGAAAGCACTCTGGTTACTATTGATGATCCCATCAAGGAGAGGCTTAAATCTGTTTGCTATGCATTTGAACACTAGTTTGTAAATCACATTACAAAGACTAATAGGCCTAAGATCAGTCATCTTTGTAGGATTTGCAATCTTAGGGCTAGAGTCAAGTAAGTATGATTAAATGAGGGAGGCATTTCAGCACCATTTAGAATGAGAAGGACAGCATCAGAAACATCCTTACCAATCTGTGTCCAGTGAGATTTGTAGAAGAGAGCAGGCACCATCTGGTCTAGGAGATTTTGAAGGGTGCATATTTTAAGGGCATAAAGGACCTCATTTGTTGAGAAGTCTGCAGAGAGTGCTTCATTCTGATCAACTGAGATGCTAGGAGAGATGCCACTGAGTAATTGATGAGGTACCTCAATGAGACTGGATGTGTAAAGAGAAGAAAAGTATTCGGTTACCACTTCCGCCATCTGACAGTGAGATGAGACCATTGAACCATCCATACATTGCAGCCTTGCAATCAAATTCTCTCTTTTCTTGCTGCCTGAAGCCTTAGCATGAAAGAACTTTGTGTTTTATCTCCCAACAAAGCTCATTAACTCTGGAACGCTGGTACCACATAGATTCCTATATTATGAGCTGCTATAAATTGCCTGCTTCTGTTTGTAAGGAATTGGATAGGATCTTGGCTTGCTTTTGGTGGGGTTCACAAGACCACAAGAAGATTCATTGGGCCAAATGGTCTTCTCTATGTATCTCCAAAGATATGGGTGGTATGGGTTTTCGAAACTTTGAGGCTTTCAACTTGGATTTGCTGGCTAAACAGGTTTGGAGACTGATTGATTTTCCAGACTTTCTCTTCGAAGCTCATTAAGGCAAGATATTTTTCATCTACTGACATATTTCACTCTTCTCTTGGTTCAAGACCCAGCTACACTTGGAGAAGTATTTCTCAAGCTATATGGGTTATTAAAAGGGCATGTACTGGGAGCTAGGCAATGGTGAATCGGTTAAATTTTGGGGAGATCGGTGGATTCCAAGACCACATACATTTTCATTGATTTCTCCAGCCTGGCCAGATGAAGATAATCTAAGGGTTTGTGACCTGTTTGATTGGGAATCATTTGATTGGAAGACAAGTGATATTAGACAGAGAGTCCTTGATTTGGATCCTACTGAGATTGAACAACTTCATCTAGTGTCTCGCTCTTCTCCTGATTCAGAAGATGGTATTACTCCAAGAATGGGCAATTCTCTGTCAAATCTGCTTATAGAGTAATCATTCAATCTTTTGAGAAGGGTGAATCTTCCTCTTCTTCTCTTCAGAATCATACTCATCACTGGAGAATGTTTGGAAACTGAAGGTTATTCCAAAGGCAAAGAACTTACTTTGGAGAG
>WOAB01000836.1:0-17016 GCA_027886185.1 Rheum nobile
AAATACCTACGATTTACCATTTACGACACTGGCACAACGTTGAGCGAAAGTTATGAGTTTCAAATTTTGTGAATTTATTTCTGTGAATCATCTATATTGTCAAAATATTTGGGGGGGGGGGGGGAAGCTAAGAGTTTGGGCGACAAAAAATACTAAAAACACTCACGATTTATCATTACGACACAAGGCACAACTTAAGAGAAAGTTATGACTTCCAAATTTGACAAATTCTTTTCGCGACTCATCTTATGTTTTCAAAATATTGGGGGAGACAAGAGCTAGGTGTTTGGGCGACAAACACACTTAAAACCCCACGATTTACCATTTACGACACAAGGCAAAACTTTGAGCAAAGGTAAGAGTTTTAATTTTTGTCAATTTCTTTTCTTGAATCTTATATTGTCAAAATTGGAAGAAACAAAAGCTAAGAGTTTCGGGCGACATACAACACTAAAAACAACTACTATTACCATTTACGACACAAGACACAACTTTGAGAAAAAATTATGAGTTTCAAATTTTGTCAATTTCTTTCCGTGAATCATCTATTGTCAAAATATTGGGGAAACAAAGTACTAAGAGTTTGGGCGACAAACAACAGTAAAAACACCCACGGTTTATCATTTACGACACAAGGCACAACTTTAAGAGAAAGTTATGACTTCCAAATTTTGTCAATTTCTTTCCGCGACTCATCTTATGTTTTCAAATATTGGGGTAGACAAAGAGCTAGGAGTTTGGGCGACAAACACCACTTAAAACACCCACGATAAACCATTTACGACACAAGGCACAACTTTGAGCGAAAGTAATGAGTTTAAAATTTTGTCAATTTCTTTTCTTGAATAATCTTATATGTCAAAATATTGGAAGAAAACATAGAGCTAAGAATTTGGACGACAAACAACACTAAAAACACCTACTATTTACCATTTACGACACAAGACACAACTTGAGAAAACATTATGAGTTTCAATTTTGTCAATTTCTTTCCGGAAATCATCTATTGTCAATATATTGGGGGAAACAAAGTACTAAGAGTTTGGGCAACAAACAACAGTAAAAACACCTACGATTTACCATTTACGACACATGGACCAACTTTGAGCGAAAGTTATGAGTTTCGAATTTTGTGAATTTATTTTCGTGATCATCTTATATTGTCAAAATATTTGGGGAAAACAAAAAGCTAAGAATTTGGCGACAAACAACCTAATAACACCTACTATTTACCATTTACGACTTTGAGAAAAAATTATGAGTTTCAAATTTTGTCAATTTCTTTCCGTGAATCATCTATTGTCAAATATCGTGGGAAACAAAGTACTAAGAGTTTGGGCGACAAACAACAGTAAAAACACCCACGATTTATCATTTACGACACAAGGCACAACTTTAAGAAAGTAATGAGTTTACAATTTTGTCAATTTTTTCCGCGACTCATCTTATTTTTCAAAATATGGGGGAGACAAAGAGCTAGGAGTTTGGGCGACAAACAACACTTAAAACACTCACGATAAACCCTTTACGACACAAGGCACAACTTTGAGCGAAAGTAATGAGTTTAAAATTTTATCAATTTCTTTTCATGAATAATTTTGTATTGTCAAAATATTGGAAGAAAACAAAGAGCGAAGAGTTTGGGTGACAAACAACACTAAAAACACCTACTATTTACCATTTACGACACAAGGCACAACTTTGAGAAAAAATTATGAGTTTCAAATTTTGTCAATTTCTTTCCGTAATACATCTATTGTCAAAGTATTGGGGGAAACAAAGTACTAAGAGTTTGGGCGACAAACAACGTAAAAACACCTACGATTTACCATTTACGACACATGGCACAACGTTGTGCGAAGTTATGAGTTTCTAATTTTGTGAATTTATTTCTGTGAATCATCTTATATTGTTAAAATATTGGGGGGGGGGGGGGGAAAGCTAAGAGTTTGGGCGACAAACAACACTAAACAACCACGATTTATCATTTATGACACAAGGCACAACTTTAAGAGAAAGTTATGACTTCCAAATTTTGTCAATTTCTTTCCGCGACTCATCTTATGTTTTCAAAATATTAGGGGAGAAAAAGAGCTAGGAGTTTGGGCGACAAACAACACTTCAAACACCCACGATAAACCTTTACGACACAAGGCACAACTTTGAGCGAAAGTAATGAGTTTAAAATTTGTCAATTTATTTTCTTGAATATCTTATATTGTCAAAATATTGGAAGAAAACAAGAGCTAAGAGTTTGGGCGACAAACATACTAAAAACACCTACTATTTACCATTTACGACACAAGGCACAACTTTGAGAAAAATTATGAGTTTTAAATTTTGTCAATTTCTTTCCGTGAATCATCTATTGTCAAAATATTGGGGGAAACAAAGTACTAAGTTTTGGCGACAAACAACAGTAAAAACACCCACGATTGATCATTTACGACATAAGGCATAACTTTAAGAGAAGTAATGAGTTTAAAATTTTGTCAATTTCTTTCTGTGACTCTTATGTTTTCAAAAAATTGGGGGAGACAAAGAGCTAGGAGTGTGGGCGACAAACAACACTTAAAACACCCACGATAACCATTTACGACACGGGCATAACTTTGAGCGAAAGTAATAAGTTTAAAATTTTGTCAATTTCTTTTCCTGAATAATCGTATATTGTCAAAATATTGGAAGAAAACAAAGAGCTAAGAGTTTGGGCGACAAACAACACTAAAAACACCTACTATTTACCATTTACGACACAAGGCACAACTTTGAAAAAAAATTATGAGTTTCAAATTTTGTCAATTTATTTCCGTAATACATCTATTGTCAAAGTATTGGGGAAACAAAGTACTAAGAGTTTGGGCGACAAACAACAGTAAAAACACCTACGATTTACCATTTACGACACATGGCACAACGTTGTGCGAAAGGTATGAGTTTCTAATTTTGTGAATTTCTTTCTGTGAATCATCTTATATTGGTCAATATTGCAGGGGGGGGGAGCTAAGAGTTTGGGCGACAAACAACACAAAAAACACCCACGATTTATCATTTACGACATAAGGCACAACTTTAAGAGAAAGTATGACTTCCAAATTTTGTCCATTTCTTTCCGCGACTCATCTTATTTTTCAAAATATTGGGGAGACAAAGAGCTAGGAGTTTGGGCGACAAACAACACTTAAAACACCCACGATTTACCATTTACGACACAAGGCACAACTTTGAGCGAAAGTAACGAGTTTAAAATTTTGTCAATTTATTTTCTTGAATAATCTTATATTGTCAAAATATTGGAAGAAAACAAAGAGCTAAGAGTTTGGCGACAAACAACACTAAAAAACACCTACGATTTATCATTTACGACACAAGGCACAACTTTAAGAGAAAGTTATGACTTCCAAATTTTGTCAATTTCTTTCCGCGACTAATCTTATGTTTTCAAAATATTGGGGGAGACAAAGAGATAGAGTTTGGGCGACAAACAACACTTCAAACACCGACGATAAACCATTTACGACACAAGGCACAACTTTGAGTGAAAATAATGAGTTTAAAATTTTGTCAATTTCTTTTCTTGAATAATCTTATATTGTCAAAATATTGTAAGAAACAAGAGCTAAGAGTTTGGGTGACAAAACACACTAAAAACACCTACTATTTACCATTTACGACACAAGGCACAACTTTGAGAAAAAATTATGAGTTTCAAATTTGTCAATTTCTTTCCGTGAATCATCTATTGTCAAAATATTGGGGAAACAAAGTACTAAGAGTTTGGGCGACAAACAACAGTAAAAACACCCACGATTTATCATTTACGACACAAGGCACACTTTAAGAGAAAAGTAATGAGTTTAAAATTTTGTCAATTTCTTTCCGCGACTCATCTTATGTTTTCAAAATATTGGGGAGACAAAGAGCTAGGAGTTTGGGCGACAAACAACACTTAAAACACTCACGATAACCATTTACGACACAAGGCACAACTTTAGCGAAAGTAATGAGTTTATAATTTTTCAATTCTTTTCTTGAATAATTTATATTGTCAAAATATTGGAAGAAAACAAAGAGCTAAGAGTTTGGGCGACAAACAACACTAAAAACACCTACTATTTACCATTTACGACACAAGGCACAACTTTGAGAAAAAATTATGAGTTTTCAAATTTTGTCAATTTCTTTCCGTAATACATCTATTGTCAAAGTATTGGGGGAAACAAAGTACTAAGAGTTTGGAGCGACAAACAACAGTAAAAACAACCTACGGGTACCCATTTTATGGACACATGGCACAACGTTGTGCGAAAGTTATGAGTTTCTAATTTTGTGAATTTCTTTCTGTGAATCATCTTAGATTGTCAAAATATTGCGGGGGGGGGGGGGGGGGGGGGGGGGGGGGAAGCTAAGAGTTTGGGCGACAAACAACACAAAAAACACCCACGATTTATCATTTACGACATAAGGCACAACTTTAAGAGAAAGTTATGACTTCCAAATTTTGTCAATTTCTTTCCGCGACTCATCTTATTTTTCAAAATATTGGGGAGACAAAGAGCTAGGAGTTTGGGCGACAAAACAACACTTAAAACACACCACGATTTACCATTTACGACACAAGGCACAACTTGAGCGAAAGTAACGAGTTTAAAATTTTGTCAATTTATTTTCTTGAATAATCTTATATTGTCAAAATATTGGAAGAAAACAAGAGCTAAGAGTTTGGGCGACAAACAACACTAAAACACCTACGATTTATCATTTACGACACAAGGCACAACTTAAGAGAAAGTTATGACTTCCAAATTTTGTCAATTTCTTTCCGCGACTATCTTATGTTTTCAAAATATTTGGGGAGACAAAGAGATAGGAGTTGGGCGACAAACAACACTTCAAACACCGACGATAAACCATTTACCGACACAAGGCACAACTTGAGCGAAAGTAATGAGTTTCAAATTTTGTCAATTTCTTTTCTTGAATAATCTTATATTGTCAAAATATTGTAAGAAAACAAAGAGCTAAGAGTTTGGGCGACAAACAACACTAAAAAAACCTACTATTTACCATTTACGACACAAGGCACCAACTTTGAGAAAAAATTATGAGTTTTAAATTTTGTCAATTTCTTTCCGTGAATCATCTATTGTCAAAATATTGGGGAAACAAAGTACTAAGAGTTTGGGCGACAAACAACAGTAAAACAGCCACGATTTATCATTTACGACACAAGGCACACTTTAGAGAAAGTAATGAGTTTAACATTTTGTCAATTTCTTTCCGCGACTCATCTTATGTTTTCAAATATTGGGGGAGACAAAGAGCTAGGAGTTTGGGCGACAAACAACACTTAAAACACTCACGATAAACCATTTACGACACAAGGCACAACTTTAGCGAAAGTAATGAGTTTAAATTTTTTCAATTTCTTTTCTTGAATAATTTTATATTGTCAAATATTGAAAGAAAACAAAGAGCTAAGAGTTTGGGCGACAAACAACACTAAAAACACCTACTATTTACCATTTACGACACAAGGCACAACTTTGAGAAAAAATTAGGAGTTTCAAATTTTGTCATTCTTTTCCGTAATACATCTATTGTCAAAGTATTGGGGGAAACAAAGTACTAAGAGTCTGGGCGACAAACACAGTAAAAACACCTACGATTTACCATTTACGACACATGGTACAACGTTATGTGAAAGTTATGAGTTTCTAATTTTGTGATTTATTTCTATGAATCCTCTTATATTGTCAAATATTGGGGGGGGGAGGGGGGGGGGGGGGGAAGCTAAGAGTTTGGGCGATAACAACACTAAAATCACCACGATTTATCATTTATGACACAAGGCACACCGTTAAGAGAAAGTTATGACTTCCAAATTTTGTCAATTCTTTCCGCGACTCATCTATTTTTTCAAAATATTGGTGGGAGACAAAGATGTAGGAGTTTGGGCGACAAACAACACTTACAACACCCACGATTTACCATTTACGACACAAGACACACTTTGAGCGAAAGTAACGAGTTAAAAATTTGTCAATTTCTTTTCTTGAATAATCTTATATTGTCAAAATATTGGAAGAAAACAAAGAGCTAAGAGTTTGGGCGACAAACATACTAAAACACCTACTATTTACCATTTACGACACAAGGCACAACTTTGAGAAAAATTATGAGTTTTAAATTTTGTCAATTTCTTTCCATGAATCATCTATTGTCAAAATATTGTGGGAAACAAAGTACTAAGAGTTTTGCGACAAACAACAGTAAAAACACCCACTATTGATCATTTACGACACAAGGCATAACTTTAAGAGAAAGTAATGAGTTTAAATTTTGTCAATTTCTTTCCGTGACTCATCTTATGTTTTCAAAAAATTGGGGGAGACAAAGAGCTAGGAGTTTGGGCGACAAAGAAAACTTAAACACCCACGATAAACCATTTACGACATAGGGCACAACTTTGAGCGAAAGTAATAAGTTTAAAATTTTGTCAATTTCTTTTCCTGAATAATCTTATATTGTCAAAATATTGGAAGAAAACAAAGAGCTAAGAGTTTGGGGGACAAACAACACTAAAAACACCTACTATTTACCATTTACGACACACGGCACAACTTTGAGAAAAGTTATGAGTTTCAAATTTAGTCAATTTCTTTCCGTAATACATCTATTGTCAAAGTATTGGGGGAAACAAAGTACTAAGAGTTTGGGCGACAAACAACAGTAAAACACCTACGATTTACCATTTACGACACATGGCACAACGTTGTGCGAAAGTTATGAGTTTCTAATTTTATGAATTTCTTTCTGTGAATCATCTTATATTGTCAAAATATTGCAGGGGGGAAGCTAAGAGTTTGGGCGACAAACAACACAAAAAACACCCACGATTTATCATTTACGACATAAGGCACAACTTTAAGAGAGTTATGACTTCGAAATTTTGTCAATTTCTTTCCGCGACTCATCTTATTTTTTCAAAATATTGGGGGAGACAATGAGCTAGGAGTTTGGGCGACAAACACACTTAAAAACACCCACGATTTACCTTTTATGACACAAGACACAACTTTGAGCGAAAGTAACGAGTTTAAAATTTTGTCAATTTCTTTTCTTGAATAATCTTATATTGTCAAAATATTGGAATAAAACAAAGAGCTAAGAGTTTGGGCGACAAACACTAAAAACACCTACGATTTATCATTTACGACACAAGGCACAACTTTAAGAGAAAGTTATGACTTCCAAATTTTGTCAATTTCTTTCCGCGACTAATCTTATGTTTTCAAAATTTGGGGGAGACAAGAGATAGGAGTTTGGGTGACAAACAACACTTCAAACACCGACGATAAACCATTTACGACACAAGGCACAACTTTGAGCGAAAGTAATGAGTTTAAAATTTTGTCAATTTCTTTTCTTGAATAATCTTATATTGTCAAAATATTGGATGAAAAAAAAGAGCTAAGACTTTGGGCGACAAACAACACTAAAACACCTACTATTTACCATTTACGACACAAGGCACAACTTTGAAAAAAAATTATGAGTTTCAAATTTTGTCAATTTCTTTCCGTGAATCATCTATTGTCAAAATATTAGGGGAAACAAAGTACTAAGAGTTTGGGCGACAAACAACAGTAAAAACACCCACGATTTATCATTTACGACACAAGGCACAACTTAAGAGAAAGTAATGAGTTTAAAATTTTGTCAATTTCTTTCCGCGACTCATCTTATGTTTTCAAAATATTGGGGGAGACAAAGAGCTAGGAGTTTGGGCGACAAACAACACTTAAAACACTCACGATAAACCATTTACGACACAAGGCACAACTTTGAGCGAAAGTAATGAGTTTAAAATTTTTTCAATTTCTTTTCTTGAATAATTTTATGCTGTCAAAATATTGGAAGGAAAACAAAGAGCTAAGAGTTTTGGGCGACAAACAACACTAAAAACACATACTATTTACCATTTACGACACAAGGCACAACTTTGAGAAAAAATTATGAGTTTCAAAGTTTTGTCAATTTCTTTCCGTAATACATCTATTGTCAAAGTATTGGGGGGAAACAATGTACTAAGAGTTTGGGCGACAAACTACAGTAAAAACACCTACGATTTACCATTTACGACACATGGCACAACGTTGTGCGAAAGTTATGAGTTGTCTAATTTTGTGAATTTCTTTCTGTGAATCATCTTATATTGTCAAAATATTGGGGGGGGGGGGGTGACGGGGCTAAAGATGCACAAGCAAATGTCGTTGATTAGCCTTATCAAAATAAATTATCCTAACAAACCTACTAAACAAAGTATAGCAGACAAGTAAGGGTCGAATCCCACAGAGAAGGTATGATGTAATATGCAATCGTGAATGACAAGTAACAAGCAACTGGGGGTTTTGTAGTCAAGAGAACGAAGCAAATAAGCATGCAGATTGAGTAAAATCGAGAGAATAATATGAAGGAAAGTAGTCCTGTTAGAGCGAAATCCACAGTACAAAGATAGAGTTTGATCCCTGAAATCTATCATCCAAGTTCAATTATTTATCCTTATAGTTGTTCCACCTTAATCGTAAGTACTATTGATTCTCACAGTTGTCAATAGACTTATCACTATGCCAATGATAAAGTACAATTGATTCTCACAGTTGTCAGCGTACTTTAGCACCAACACAGCAATAACGATGCACACAAGGATTTAGGATACATGCAAGTAGAAAGACGTACAAGTACTCACTCCCCTACTTAACATGCAATTGATTCTCACACACAAGTGTACGCTCAGAACCCTATACGCACAAACGTGTTTTCCACTAAATATGCACTCGGAACCCCTATATGCAATCCTAGCAATTGATAACAAGCATTCAACCTAGGTGATCAGGCTAAGAAGAACAACTAGAAATCGTAGACGTGGTAAGCAAGAGAATCAATCCAACAATTATAAGGATAAGAACAAGGAATAGAAATCTCACAAACACAACAAAGTACTGCTTCATCGTCTAATAGAACAAAGGAAAGTTAGTTCTCCATCAAAGGGGATGAAAACTATAATATGAAATAACGATCAAAGTAGTTCGATAACAAGATGTGTCTCAGTGTTCGCCGACTGGCTTGGAGGCTGTGGAACATTAGGTTAAATAGAGTTAACCTAAAGCCCAAGATCACAAAACCAATCCAAAAGGAAACAAATAAAATAACAAAGTCCGAAATAGAAATAAAAGGAAATAAATATAATCTGGCGCGAGGCAATAAACACGTCCGCCGCGGGGCGGTAAAGATCCACCGCGGGGCTTCTGCTCTCCACCGCTGGGCGGTGGCCTCCTCTCACGCGGGGCTTCATCATCACTGGGAGTCATCACCGCGGGGCGTCACTGCTAACGCGGGGCGGTGAACTCCAGACTTCAACTCTCATCTTCTTCTCTTCTCCAGCTGCTCTCCAAATACTACCAAGTGTTGGTAGCCTTCTCCATAGATGTTCCGCGGCCCCATCTCCATCTCTAAGCTCCCACTAAGCTTGCCAATCCTTGGATTTCTTCACTTCTCTCCATAATATCTGGATCCAGACTTAGCACTAAAACAACTCCAAAACTCCTCCAAATCATGCTAATAGATGCTAGAAAAGGTGTATGAAATAACACCTATCAAATTCCCTCATACTTAGACCTTTCCTCGTCCCGAGTAAGCTAAAGAAAAGCTCACCCTCTCAATCAATACCAAGGACTCAGGAAGTACAAGAAAACGTGACTCCAACAACTACAACACATCAACAATACGCCCAAAACAACCAAACAAGTGATGCAGAACAATCTAACCTAACTCCCTCTATCTCCTTATCGCTCCATGAGTGGCCTACCCGACAATCCTTCTATGTCACCCTTCTTATGACGCCTCGCCGAAAGATAAGAGAAATCCTAAAATCACTCTTCTCTTTTTCACTCATTTTGCCAAGGCGCCCTTTCGGGTTTTCACCAAGCACTCATTTCATTTTCCAATAGACGTTCTCACATAAGCTCGCATCACTCTAGTCCAATTTTGCCCTGGCTAATACCAGCCGGACTACCTGATTTTTACCTGAACCGCCCTTTCGGGTTTTCAGTCCATCCCAGGATTTGATTGCCTTTTTACTTCTTTTTGGTTTTTTTTTTTTTTTAAAATAGAATCAACACTGTAGAAAACGAATGCAGAAATAAAGCTATGTACACTAGCTAGCAAGAATCGCAAGTCTATATCCCTGCCCCATACTTAAACCGAACATTGTCCTCATGTGAAAAGAGAACGTCAAATGATAGGGAAGAGAGAAATAAACTCACTGTGGACCGGAAGGTGGTGGTGGGTACATCCCAAAGTAGTCCTGCAGATGAGTGTCTATAGTTTCCAGACGCTCATCTATCTCATCGTGAAGCTGGGTCTGGCCAAGTTTTGCAGACCGGTGTCTACTACTGGAAGTCCACTCATCATGGCGCGTAGAGAAGTTATCCCATCTAGCGTACATCTCCTGCCATGGTGCGACAGGTCCGTACACAGATGAAGACTCCTCAAACTGTGAAGCATTGGGGTCGTCCCTCTCCTCGCGATCAGCAGCAACATATCCACCACTAGGCCCTCTTCATATGGACCCGAAGAAACAACGACAGCGGTATCAACAGCAGGCGCTGGCCATCGCTATCAATCCACCAGCCGCGTATGAAGGCGAGTAAGTGAACTCTCGCGGAACACTCAAAATATGGCCCTCGTAAGCCGTCCAAGCCACATCACCATCCTGCCCCAGCGGCTTCACCATAGAGCACACCCTCATATGTGCGGCATCATATAAAACGTAGGGAACCAGCCGAGCAATCCGATCGCAAGCAATCACATCAGCACAGAGGAGAGTAATCAAGCTACCCCCACAAATATCTCTAGGCTCGCCCTCACGAATCCTCCGCAGGGAATTCAGGAAAAGAGTTGCCCAACACGGAGTAAGCTCAACCGTTCCCAAGATGCTCAAAACCACTGGAAGTCCTTCATGGGCACCTTCCCATCGTCAGCATGGCCAAAGAAATCTCTCATCAACACCTTGTGGATCAACCGCAGACACGGGTTCACCAACTTCGAATCACCTCATGCCCCGTCTTGAAAGTCCTCCTAGTAGCAGCCCGCCAGAGAAAGCAAACATCTCGTCCTCCTGAAGCCCTTCGACCATCCAGGGGTCGGTTTCTTCGTAATGCCCAGGGCCTCGTGGATCGCCCTCCTCGACGAGAATGCTCACGTGCATTGTAGGAGAACGCGATCTTGCGCAGAAAGCTATCATCACCCTCCTCGCGTAGAACCACTGGAACAAAGAATGAACTGGAAGCATAGCTCAGGATACGCGGGGGCTGCCTTGCCCAGAATCCTCCCAGCCCATACTGCGTTAGGCACATCGTCACACACGCGAGCATTCCCATCTGCTCCAGAGTCAGCGTGGTGGAAAAATTTTGAAGGTCCCACCTTCCTCCCCTTCACAATATCGTACAGCTCACTCTTATCCCTACTCGTCGATGCCTTCTTCTTGCCTTTGGGAGCCATAAGTGAAGAATTGAAATGCTCAAATCAGGAAGGACAGCAAAGAATACTCATAATCAAGCAAACACAGGTTCTGCAGAGACTCAACGCGGGGCGGTAGCGTCGCGGCGAGAAAACTGACAACAGGTCCACCGGGTCGCGGTGAGGTCGGCGCGGGGCGGTAGCAACAGAGATGCGAAACGGTGGCAGCGCGAGGGCGGAGCTAAAGCGAGGCGAGACAACAGCGGCTCGGTGGGGGTTGTGTTTAGGCTGGGCTGTGAGGCTAGACTCCAAATGGGGGTATGGGGGCTAGGAAATGCTCAAGTCGAGAGGGAATTCATGGAGAGTGAATGGAAAATAGGAGAAGGAGAATGGAAGGGGGGGCGGTGGAAATTTTATGTGGGGCTAGGTCAAGGTAGGGGAAGGTGAAAGAAAGGGTTGATGGGCCGGTCATGTACCATGGCCCATATGAGAAATCTTGGCCCAAAAATGAGCCCATCCGTCAAAACCTTAGTAACCACTTAAGAAATAAGCTTTTACTCACCCGTTTAAGGTTTTTTCGGGGCCCATTATTCTTGCTTTTTTTTTATAAAAAAAAAGTTGAGAATCGATACCTGACCGTCACCGCGAGGCAGTAGGAAAGTGCCGCGGGGCGGTGAGAAAGGTTGGGCACTTCATCTCTTCTCGGTTTACTTTCGTACCTGAAATGTGAGTAACAGGCGAACGAAACAAAGCAAAATAAACTACGAAAATAATCTAATAAAAAAAAAGAGATCAAAGAAATACAAACACGGGTTGCCTCCCGGACAGCGCCTTGGTTATCGTCGTCGGCTCGACGTATTGCAGATCAACTACCATTTTGGGTAGGATTCTTTCGAATCCTCCAACTTGTCTCTTCCTGGTGAGACCTCTCATGGAAAGGTTTGAACCTTAGACCATGGTCTTCTTCGCCACCCACTCCATGTGCATTCTCTTCGGAGTGTCGCCCCCATACTTAGAACGATGCGGGGGCCGATATGGCTCAACCTGAACATGCTGCACATCACTAGATAAAGGCTTGCAGCCTTGTGTGGTTAGTGTAGGGGGGCAAGTGCCCAAAGTAGAGGAATCTCCTAATCAGCTAATAAGACATCATCCACAGGCAAATCATGAAAATCATGCAACTCAATGGGTCCATCACTAGTGGAACACTCAACTACGGCCTCTACTGCATCAATCTTAACATTATCATGCACAGAATCATCAAAGTCATTAATGCAGAGAGGAGGAGGAGACTTAATGGAATTAGCTTTATGAATATCATGCTGAAAAATTATTCCATCAAACTCCATAGTCAGGGTACCACTATCAACATCTATCTTAGTCATGGAAGTCTTCATAAAAGGTCGCCCTAGCATAACCGGGCAACTTGCTCATCATAATCCATATCCATAACAAAGAAATCAGCAGGAAATATCAAAGGACCTATCCTAACAAGGACATCTTCTACAACACCCTTAGGGGGTACACACGATCCATCAGCAAGTTGTATAACAATACTAGACTCACGCAAGGGTCCTAATTCCAATTTCTCAAGTAAAGAATAGGGTAAAACATTAATTGAGGCACCCAAATCAAGTAGGGCCTTCTCAAAAACATGCTCACCTATAGTAATAGGAATAGTAAACGTACCTGGATCCTTGCACTTCGCAGGTAGACGCTTCTGAACCACAGCTGACACTTGTTCGCCTACTGGACTCTTCTTCTGAGTCTTCTGCCTTTGAGCTTTCTTCACCGTGCAGAGCTCCTTTAAGAACTTGGCATATCGCGGGATAGCCTTGATAAGCTTCAGCAGGGGAATGTTCACCTCACAGTTCTGGAATGTGTCGAACAGGTCTCTGTCATCGACAACTCTTTTAGCCTTTAGCGCCTCTGGAAAAGGTGTTGGGGGCTTCTCTGAACGTAGGGGAGGAAACACTGGACGAACGTAGGTATCAACATAGACATCGTCAGTAGGAACAGATTTCTGAGAAGCTCGCGGCGAGCCCACCGCGGGGCGTAATCGTCACCGCGGGGCGGTGGGGTCGCGTTGACATTACTGGGCATAGGCACCGAGTCGCGGCGGGAATTGCCGCGGGGCGGTGCGGTGAGTTCCTTTTTCTCGGAAATTTCTTTCTCCTCTTCAGCAATAGGAGACATAACTTCTTTACCACTTCTCAGTGTGATAGCACTCACGTTCTCTCTGGGATTCACAGTGGTCTGGGACGGCAGGGAGTTTGAGTCCTCTGGTTGATTTTAGTCACCTCGTCGGCTAACTGGCCAATCTGCCTCTCTATATTCTTGATACTCGACTCAGTAGCCTGCACATGCGTAGCAAAGTGCTGAGTCAAGGTCTTCAGCATATCCTCAGTAGAGGCTCCAGAAGTTTGGCCTTGGGGCCTCTGTTGGTACTGAGCTCGTTGCTGGTATTGTGTTGCTGAGCCGGCTGATATAGCTGTTGTGCCGGCTGCTGACCACCTTGAGGGTCACTCCATCTAAATCCTGGATGGTCACGCCCTCTCTGGTTGTAATTGGGCTGGCCACCACACTGTTGTCTAGGGGCTCCATAGCCTCCTACAACATTAACTTCAGCAACACCATCCTCTTGCAGCTGAGGACAGGTATCTGTGTGGTGGGCCTGGCTAGGACAAAGGCCACACGGTCTGGCTTGTTGAGGAGCATTCTGATTCTCCATCTTCATGACTATTTCCTTCAACTCGGCTAACTCAGATAATACCGGACTCGGTCCTGTAGGGGTCACAGCATTGACCGCCTTTCTTTGGTAAGTTTTTCCGAAGTTCCGGGTGCTTTCACTCATCTCTTGGATTCGGTCCATAGCTTCCTTCGGTGTCAGATTCAGAATACTGCCACCGCATGCAGCATCGACCATTCTCCTCTCTTGGTCCTGTAGACCGTTGTGTAAATAAAGGACAAGATCCTGCTGGGCGTATCCATGGAATGGACAGCTGGAGCAGAGCCTCTTGAACCTCTCCAAATAATCATACAGTGTCTCATCACAAGCCTGCTCAATGTTGGCAATTGCCTTCTTCAAAGCATTCGCCTTCTTCGTCGGAAAATACTTATCCAGGAACGCCTTGTGCAATTTCGCCCATGTATCTATGGTTCCTGGTGGCAAGTGATAGTACCAGTCGCTCGCATTGTCGAGTAAAGAAAAGCCAAAAGCTCTCATCTTGAACTGCTCTTCAGTCACGTTCCTGGGCTTCATCGTCATACAGACATTGTGGAACCTGCCCAGGTGAGAATCGGATCCTCTCCACTCAGACCGTGGAACTTAGGCAGGTAGTTAACAATTCCAGTCTTCAATTCAAAGTTCACCCCTTGATCCAGCGCAGGGATGATCACAGCTAGGGGTTCAGCCCCAATATTCGGTGTCGTAAGCTCTCGTAGAGTTCCGTTTCCAGCCATAGCAGCAGCTGGGATAGTAGCAACTTCAGCGGTTTCAGTCTCAACGTTCTCGGTCGTGTCAGTCTCAGCGGCCAACACAGTCTCAATCTCGGCTTCTTCCCTTCGATCGCGCAGACGTCCAAGGAACGATCTTTCAATCTCTGGATCAAAAGCTAAGAGTGGGGAGTCAGTAGCACGGGTATCGACCATAAGATAGGTCTCCACCCAAAAATCAAACACGAAAACACACAACAAACAAAAACCTTCCCCGGCAACGGCGCCAAATTTGACGGGGCTAAAGATGCACAAGCAAATGTCGTTGATTAGCCTTATCAAAATAAATTATCCTAACAAACCTACTAAACAAAGTATAGCAGACAAGTAAGGGTCGAATCCCACAGAGAAGGTATGATGTAATATGCAATCGTGAATGACAAGTAACAAGCAACTGGGGTTTTGTAGTCAAGAGAACGAAGCAAATAAGCATGCAGATTGAGTAAAATCGAGAGAATAATATGAAGGAAAGTAGTCCTGTTAGAGCGAAATCCACAGTACAAAGATAGAGTTTGATCCCTGAAATCTATTCAATCCAAGTTCAATTATTTATCCTTATAGTCGTTCCCACCTTAATCGTAAGTACTATTGATTCTCACAGTTGTCAATAGACTTATCACTATGCCAATGATAAAGTACAACTGATTCTCACAGTTGTCAGCGTACTTTAGCACCAACACAGCAATAGCGATGCACACAAGGATTTAGGATACATGCAAGTAGAAAGACGTACAGTACTCACTCCCCTACTTAACATGCAATTGATTCTCACACACAAGTGTACGCTCGGAACCCCTATACGCACAAACGTGTTTGCCACTAGATATGCACTCCGAACCCCTATATGCAATCCTAGCAATTGATAACAAGCATTCAACCTAGGTGATCAGGCTAAGAAGAACAACTAGAAATCGTAGACGTGGTAAGCAAGAGAATCAATCCAACAATTATAAGGATAAGAACAAGGAATAGAAATCTCACAAACACATCAAAGTATTGCTTCAATCGTCTAATAGAACAAAGGAAAGTTAGTTCTCCATCAAAGGGGATGAAAAACTATAATATGAAATAACGATCAAAAGTAGTTCGATAACAAGATGTGTCTCAGTGTTGCCGACTGCTTGGAGGCTGTGGAACATTAGGTTAAATAGAGTTAACCTAAAGCCCAAGATCACAAAACCAATCCAAAAGGAAACAAATAAAATAACAAAGTCCGAACTAGAAATAAAAGGAATAAATATAATCTGGCGCGAGTGCAATAAACACGTCCACCGCGGGGCGGTAAAGATCCACCGCGGGGCTTTGCTCTCCACCGCTGGGCGGTGGCCTCCACTCACGCGAGGCGTCATCATCAGTGGGAGTCATCACCGCGGGGCGTCACTTGCTAACGCGGGGCGGTGAACTCCAGAGCTTCAACTCTCATCTTCTTCTCTTCTCCAGCTGCTCTCCAAATACTACCAGTGTTGGTAGCCTTCTCCATAGATGTTCCAGCAGCTCCATCTCCATCTCTAAGCTCCCACTAAGCTGCCAATCCTTGGATTTCTTCACTTCTCTCCATAATATCTGGATCGCAGACTTAGCACTAAAAAAACTCCAAAACTCCTCCGAATCATGCTAATAGATGCTAGAAAAGGTGTATGAAATAACGCCTATCAGGGGGAAAGCTAAGAGTTTGGGTGACAAACAACACTAAAAACACCCACGATTTATCATTTTATGACAAAAGGCACAACTTTAAAAAGAAAGTTATGACTCCAAATTTTGTCAATTTCTTTCCGCGATTCATCTTATGTTTTCAAAACATTGGGAGACAAAAGAGCTAGGAGTTTGGGCGACAAACAACACTTAAAACACCCACGATAAACCATTTTAGACACAAGGCACAACTTTGAGCGAAAAGTAATGAGTTTAAAATTTTATCAAATTCGTTTTCCTTGAATAATCTTATATTGTCAAAATATTGGAAGAAAACAAAGAGCTAAGAGTTTGGGCGACAAA